>CM023830.1:10567500-10575000 GCA_013266295.2 Branchiostoma floridae x Branchiostoma japonicum | reverse complement strand
CAGGAAAAAGAAATGATTAGTGTTAGTGTTATCATGCATGATAAATAGCCCAAAATGTTAACTTTCTTCTTTCTTGTGAAGCACTATTAACTATGATGAAAAGCATCATTTTTACAACATTACAATTGATATGGTGCGCGGATTTACATTTTATTTACTTAGTAATATGTAAGTGAAAAAAGGCACCTCAGAGTAGTAGCCATGCTTTCCTTTTAATTCTCGACATTACACAACATATTGTTCAAATGTACAAATGTATACTAGTGTAGGAAACCGGGCGCGGTAGCTATACGTCATATGTGTACTTGTATACATTAAGCATTGCGATAAAGCTATACTTATAGCATTGCATTTCAACTATTCTGAGTACATGACTAAGGCATGCATATACATGGTATAAATTGAATGAGATTGAATATGAATTGACAATGTGTGTTAGATAGCAGACTATACCATCACCGTCATCATCATCACCATAGCGCTATCTTATTGTCATGACAACTCATCAATTATGAATAACCAGGCTTTTGTTGTCATTATTGTTGATTTTATCAGAGGCACTCATCAATTGCTTGTAAATCCAGTAATCCCGCCCTATATATAGCTAGCCCTACATTGTACACTTCTGCACACAATGTTACCAAGCTTGTGGCATATATATATATATATATACAGACGTAGCCGTTCACTCGTGGCTCTTGGTTTCCATATATTCCAACGACTATGACACACAAAGTACCAAATAGACAACAAATATCAAGACAATGGGTCGTAGCGGCTGGGTTGTAGTTGCGGCTGTAGACGTCGGCTGGGTTGTAGCTGAAGACGTCAGCTGGGTTGTAGCTGTAGCTGAAGACGTCAGCTGGGTTGTAGCTGTAGCTGAAGACGTCAGCTGGGTTGTAGCTGTAGCTGAAGACCTCAGCTGGGTTGCAGCTGTAGCTGAAGACGTCAGCTGGGTTGTAGCTGTAGCTGAAGACGTCAGCTGGGTTGTAGCTGTAGCTGAAGACGTCAGCTGGGTTGTAGCTGCAGCTGAAGACGTCAGCTGGGCTGTAGCTGCAGTTGGAGACGGCGGCTGGGTTGTAGCTTCAGCTGTAGATAGCGGCTGGGTTGTATTTGCAGCTGTAAAAGGCTTGGATGTAACTCCAGCTGCAGACAGCGGCTGGGTTGTATCTTCAGTTGTGGACGGGGTTTCTTCTGCAGCGTTATCTGTAGACGCTGTTTCGGTTGCAGCTGTATCTGAAGACGGTTGTCCCTCGGTTGCAGATGCATTAGTAGACGGCGCCTGGGTTGTATCTGTAAGCGGTTGTTGGGTTGTAGCTGTAGGTGGTGGTTGGGCTTGAGATGACATGACCCGGGTCATTGTTATAGCTGCAGCAGAAGACGATGGTTCGTGATTGGTTGTAGCTGCAGCTGTAACGGTAGACGTGGGCTGGGTCACTGCTGTAGACGGTGGCTGGGTTGTAGCTTCAGCTGAAGACGGCGGCTTGTTTGTAGCTGCAGCTGAAGACGGCGGCTGGTTTGTAGCTGCAGTTGAAGACGGCGTTTGGTTTGTATCTGTAGACGTCAGCTGGGTTGTATCTGGAGCTGTAGACATCGGCTGGGTTGCGTCTGCAGCTGAAAACGGCGGCTGGTTTGCAGCTGTAGCTGTAGACGATGGCTGGGTTGTAGCTGCAGCTGTAGACGCTGTAGACCGCGGCTGGGTCGTAGCTTCAGCTGAAGACGGCGGCTGGGTTGTAGCTGTATCTGTAGAAGATGACTTGGATGTAACTGCAGCTGTAGACGTCGTACATGTAGCTGCTGAAGTAGACGCTGTAGACCGCGACTGGGTCGTAGCTTGAGCTAAAGACGGTGCCTGGGATGTAGCTGCAGCTGTAGACGTCGGCTGGGTTGTAGCTGTAGCTGAAGACGGCGGCTGGTTTGTAGCTGTAGCTGAAGACGGTGCCTGGGATGTAGCTGTAGCTGAAGACGGCGGCTGGGTTGTAGCTGCAGCTGTAGACGTCGGCTGGGTTGTAGCTGCAGCTGTAGACGATGGCTTGGATGTAACTGCAGCTGCAGACGTCAGCTGGGTCGTAGCTGCTGCAGTAGACGCTGTAGACCGCGGCTGGGTTGTAGCTTCATCTGTAGACGGAGACTGGGTTGTAGCTTCAGCTGCAGAGGTCAGCTGGGTCGTAGTTGCTGCAGTAGACGCTGTAGACCGCGGCTGGGTCGTAGCTGTAGCTGAGGACGGTGGCTGGGTTGTAGCTGTAGCTAAAGACGGTGGCTGGGTTGTAGTTATAGCTGAAGATGGTGCATGGGTTGTAGTTATAGCTGAAGATGGTGGCTGAGTTGTAGCTGTAGCTGAGGACGGTGGCTGGGTTGTAGTTATAGCTGAAGATGGTGCCTGGGTTGTAGTTATAGCTGAAGATGGTGGCTGAGTTGTAGCTGTAGCTGAGGACGGTGGCTGGGTTGTAGTTATAGCTGAAGATGGTGCCTGGGTTGTAGTTATAGCTGAAGATGGTGGCTGGGTTGTAGCTGTAGCTGAGGACGGTGGCTGGGTTGTAGTTATAGCTGAAGATGGTGGCTGGGTTGTAGTTATAGCTGAAGATGGTGGCTGGGTTGTAGCTGTAGCTGAGGACGGTGGCTGTGTTGTAGTTATAGCTGAAGATGGTGGCTGGGTTGTAGTTATAGCTGAAGATGGTGGCTGGGTTGTAGCTGTAGCTGAGGACGGTGGCTGGGTTGTAGCTGTAGCTGAAGACGGCGGCTGGGTTGTAGTTATAGCTGAAGATGGTGCCTGGGTTGTAGCTATAGCTGAAGACGGTGGCTGGTTTGTAGCTGTAGCTGAAGACGGCGGCTGGTTTGTAGCTGTAGCTGAAGACGGCGGCTGGGTTGTAGTTATAGCTGAAGATGGTGCCTGGGTTGTAGTTATAGCTGAAGATGGTGGCTGTGTTGTAGTTATAGCTGAAGATGGTGGCTGTGTTGTAGTTATAGCTGAAGATGGTGGCTGTGTTGTAGTTATAGCTGAAGATGGTGGCTGGGTTGTAGTTATAGCTGAAGACGGCGGCTGTGTTGTAGTTATAGCTGAAGATGGTGGCTGGGTTGTAGTTATAGCTGAAGATGGTGGCTGGGTTGTAGCTGTAGCTGAAGACGGTGGCTGGGTTGTAGTTATAGCTGAAAACGGCGGCTGTGTTGTAGTTATAGCTGAAGATGGTGGCTGGGTTGTAGTTATAGCTGAAGATGGTGGCTGGGTTGTAGCTGTAGCTGAAGACGGTGGCTGGGTTGTAGTTATAGCTGAAAACGGCGGCTGTGTTGTAGTTATAGCTGAAGACGGCGGCTGTGTTGTAGTTATAGCTGAAGATGGTGGCTGGGTTGTAGCTGTAGCTGAGGACGGTGGCTGTGTTGTAGTTATAGCTGAAGATGGTGCCTGGGTTGTAGTTATAGCTGAAGATGGTGGCTGGGTTGTAGCTGTAGCTGAGGACGGTGGCTGGGTTGTAGCTGTAGCTGAAGACGGCGGCTGGGTTGTAGTTATAGCTGAAGATGGTGCCTGGGTTGTAGCTATAGCTGAAGACGGTGGCTGGTTTGTAGCTGTAGCTGAAGACGGCGGCTGGTTTGTAGCTGTAGCTGAAGACGGCGGCTGGGTTGTAGTTATAGCTGAAGATGGTGCCTGGGTTGTAGTTATAGCTGAAGATGGTGGCTGTGTTGTAGTTATAGCTGAAGATGGTGGCTGTGTTGTAGTTATAGCTGAAGATGGTGGCTGTGTTGTAGTTATAGCTGAAGATGGTGGCTGGGTTGTAGTTATAGCTGAAGACGGCGGCTGTGTTGTAGTTATAGCTGAAGATGGTGGCTGGGTTGTAGTTATAGCTGAAGATGGTGGCTGGGTTGTAGCTGTAGCTGAAGACGGTGGCTGGGTTGTAGTTATAGCTGAAAACGGCGGCTGTGTTGTAGTTATAGCTGAAGACGGCGGCTGTGTTGTAGTTATAGCTGAAGATGGTGGCTGTGTTGTAGTTATAGCTGAAGACGGTGGCTGGGTTGTAGTTATAGCTGAAGATGGTGCCTGTGTTGTTGTTATAGCTGAAGATGGTGGCTGGGTTGTAGCTGTTGCTGAAGACGGTGGCTGGGTTGTAGTTATAGCTGAAAACGGCGGCTGTGTTGTAGTTATAGCTGAAAACGGCGGCTGTGTTGTAGTTATAGCTGAAGATGGTGGCTGGGTTGTAGTTATAGCTGAAGATGGTGGCTGGGTTGTAGCTGTAGCTGAGGACGGTGGCTGGGTTGTAGTTATAGCTGAAGATGGTGGCTGGGTTGTAGCTGTAGCTGAAGACGGTGGCTGGGTTGTAGCTGTAGCTGAAAACGGCGGCTGGGTTGTAGCTGTAGCTGAAGATGGTGCCTGGGTTGTAGTTATAGCTGAAGATGGTGGCTGGGATGTAGCTGTAGCTGAAGACGGCGGCTGTGTTGTAGTTATAGCTGAAGATGGTGGCTGGGTTGTAGTTATAGCTGAAGATAGTGGCTGGGTTGTAGCTGCAGCTGCAGACGTCAGCTGGGTCGTAGCTGCTGCAGTAGACACTGTAGACGGCGCCTGGGTTGTAGCTGCGGCTGTAGAAGTCGGCTGGGTTGAAGCTGCAGCTGAAGAAGGCGGCTGTTTTGTAGCTGTAGCTGTAGACGTCGGCTGGGTTGTATCTGCAGCTGTAGACGTCGGCTGGGTTGTATCTGCAGCTGTAGACGATGGCTTGGATGTAACTGCAGCTGCAGACGTCAACTGGGTCGTAGCTGCTGCAGTAGACGCTGTAGACCGCGCCTGGGTTGTAGCTGCGGCTGTAGACGGCGGCTGGTTTGTAGCTGCAGCTGAAAACGGCGGTTGGGTTGTAGCTGCAGCTGTAGACGTCGGTTGGGTTGTAGCTGCAGCTGTATCTGTAGACGGTGGTTCCGCGGTTGCAGATGCATTAGTAGACGGCGCCTGGGTTGTAGCTGTAAGCGGTTGTTGGGTTGTAGCTGTTGCAAAGACAGGCATTAAGCGAACTGTTGTTGTCCTAGCTGTTTCGTATGCGAAATAACATTTGTTCCGTTTTCTGTTCCCGTCACCACGCATATAGATATGTCTAACTTGATGATTTGAAGTTTCACATTTTCATCAAAGGTGTTACTGTAGATCTTAGATTTGAATTCTTTTAATTAGTTTTTGAAAATATAGAAAGTATATCCAATAGAAGGCTTCAAGGATGGCAGTTTTATGGCTGAACTAACACCGATGTTCGTTTCTACACCTTGTCACCAAAATTGCTCCCAAACGTTCACATTTCGTATTCTACCAATATGACAATAGTAACAATTTGCTTGCTATCATTTGATACGTATATCTGCATTTTCTGCCAATTCACGCTTAGAATATAATGATAATATCTCGAAACCAAGTTCTTCTACAACAAAAATGTATGGACATACCATATACAAGCAGAACCACAAGAACGTGCCCTGACGCCATGACGAACACCTTTCCTCTGTCTGCCCGCAGGCTGTTTGTGTAGGCGTCTCTCAGTAAACAAGAAGTGATGAAAATTCTGTATCAGTATAGCCGGTATAACCGCCCTTTGGCGTAACACACACGCTTCGCAAGCACGCGGAGCGGCGGCAGCTGGCTACATTACACCGAACGACATGTTACACCTAACCTTTGAACGTCTAACTCTAAACAATGTTTAAAACTATCAAGTGACGATACCCCTACTGTACTTGGTGGCAGCGAGTTCCACTCTACGATAGTCCTGGGAAAAAAATGAGTTCAAATTGCCTTTGTGGTCATGGTATTAGCGTTGCATTATGGGATGGTATTAACCTTGTAGTGAAGCAAGTTCTTTTGTTGTCTGGGATTCATAACAAGGGCAACATCTGATGTCTTTTCACTTTTTTGCTTGTTTTGTGGCTTTTGCCTGCGATCTTAAAAACATTCCACGTTATCTCTCATAACGTTATGGTTCTGAGCAACACGATACACGTGTACACAATTTACGTTTGCTGAGAGAAATATACGGGCTAAATGAGCAATACGATACATTTACGTTTGCTGATGTTGCATTATTGATAAGGCACAGGAAGCAGTTGGGAAGGCATTAGAAGGGTATTATTCCCGCTGTTCTATATATAAACACTTACAGGCTCGAATCAATTTGACGACCGCATCATGAGGATTGCTAATTGTAGTAGCTAGCTATTACGGTAAACTAGAGGGTGCTTGAATTTTTCCTGTGAGTTGTTCCTGTGGCTTGGCGCTTGGTTCTGAGCAAATGTTTAGACAAAATATGTCGCTAGAGTGCACCAACGGTGGTCAAGTAGGTGCTGTGATGGTCGAATTAGAAAGTTGGCGTTTAGACCAACTGTTACTGATATGGTGAGGTGATCAGTAAAAACATAAGACGGGTAAGAATCAACCGGAATCTGTTAGGAAATCATACTCAAATTTGTATGTGACCAGATATGCATCATGAGGCAATCTATCCCGATATTCATGTTTTGTGTATCCATACTTTGAACTTCGTCAGTCGAGACCTTTGTTCAGTACCAACCCTGACCGCCAGGGAAAAGTTCTCAAAACTACCGTCATTCTGCGTGGCACCCCGGATTAACTGCGGCACAAAGAGCAAGGATTGAGGTCATCCAAAGAAGAGCATGCCGCATAATCCTAGGCCCCGCGTTCACCTCCTACACGGAGGCATGCAGGAAACTGCACCTGCCGACATTAGAAGCCCGTCGCCGAGACATTTGCTACAACTTTGCCAAAGGACTCATTAAGGCAAACACATTCAGAAACTGGTTTCCTCCTTCCCGTGGCGATGTCAGCTCCAGAGACACTAGAAATAAACACGTTCTGTCCACATTTAGAGCACGAACAAACAGATATAAGAACAGTCCTATTCCATACATGATAAAACTACTGAACGAACAGTGACTTCTCCGTATTTAGAACATTGTATTAACGTTTGTACCAAATGTCAATTTGTAAATAGCCTTATCTATTGATGTGAAAAGTATGCAATTCAGCCACTTTACCTGGCTGCGATGTACTTTTTAAGGATCATGTTGATCAAATAAACCAGTCATTCATTCATTCTCTAAGAGCAAATTTGTTTTTAATTATCAAAATCGCGTTACACTCATTACTGGGTTCACATATTTGAAGTCCATTTATGAAAGTTATGGGTAGCAACTATTACTGTTAGAAGCAAAGATGCGGGGACAGATTGCTGTATTCATCCTCTTATTCTTTTATTTCACCTGAGTGTAAAGCACATCTTGCATTCTGTTTATAAGCTGTTGAATTAAATGTACATGTAGGCCCTACACTAGCGTATCTGAAATCATTTTCCACTCTTTCAATACTTCTCACTTGGATGACATTTTTTTCCCATCTCACAGTCATTTCTCGAAAGTTTTCCCAACCTCTAAACTCTTCAGGGTTTTGGATATGTAGAGCCTTGGTTTAAGTGTGCACTCTTGGGGTGCTCTGTCTAGTTTGTGAAAAGGGTGCACTGCCTG